>JAUIMM010001637.1:0-25902 GCA_031769625.1 Taudactylus pleione | reverse complement strand
TTTGTTTTTGTGTGTGTGTGTTTTTGTGTGTGTGTTTGTTTTTGCATGTGTTTTTTGGGTGTGTTTTTGGGTGTGTTTTTGGGTGTGTTTTTGTGTGTGTTTTTGTGTGTGTGTTTGTTTTTGTGTGTTTTTGCATGTGTTTTTGTGTGTTTGTGTGTGTGTGTTTTTGTATGTGTGTTTGTTTTTGTGTATTTATGTGTGTGTTTTTGTGTGTTTGTGTGTGTGTTTGTTTTTGTGTGTTTGTGTGTGTGTTTTTGTGTGTGTGTTTGTTTTTGTGTGTTTTTGTGTGTGTTTTTGTGTGTGTTTGTTTTTGTGTTTGTGTTTTTGTGTGTGTGTTTGTTTTTGTGTGTTTTTTTGTGTTTTTTGTGTGTGTTTGTTTTTGTGTGTGTTTTTGTGTTTGTTTTTGTGTGTGTGTTTGTTTTTGTGTGTTTTTTTGTGTTTTTGTGTGTGTGTTTGTTTTTGTGTGTGTTTTTGTGTGTTTTTGTGTGTGTTTTTGTGTGTGTTTGTGTGTGTGTGTTTTTGTGTGTGTTTTTATTTTTGTGTGTTTTTGTGTGTGTTTTTGTGTGTGTGTTTGTTTTTGTGTGTGTGTGTTTTGTGTTTGTGTTTGTTTTTGTGTGTGTGTGTTTTTGTGTTTGTGTTTGTTTTTGTGTGTGTGTGTTTTTGTGTTTGTGTTTGTTTTTGTGTGTGTTTTTGTGTGTTTGTTTTTGTGTGTGTTTGTGTGTGTTTGTTTTTGTGTGTGTTTTGGTGTGTTTGTTTTTGTGTGTGTGTTTTTGTGTGTTTTTGTGTGTGTTTTTGTGTGTGTTTGTGTGTGTGTGTTTTTGTGTGTGTTTTTATTTTTGTGTGTTTTTGTGTGTGTTTTTGTGTGTGTTTTTCTGTGTTTGTGTGTGTGTGTTTTTGTGTGTGTGTTTGTTTTTGTGTGTGTGTGTTTTTGTGTTTGTGTTTGTTTTTGTGTGTGTTTTTGTGTGTTTGTTTTTGTGTGTGTTTGTGTGTGTCTTTGTTTTTGTGTGTGTTTTTGTGTGTTTGTTTTTGTGTGTGTTTGTGTGTGTCTTTGTTTTTGTGTGTGTTTTGGTGTGTTTTTTTTTGTGTGTGTGTTTTTGTGTGTGTGTTTGTTTTTGTGTGTTTGTTTGCATGTTTGTTTTTGTGTGTTTGTGTGTGTGTGTTTTTGTGTGTGTGTGTTTGTTGTTCTGTGTGTGTTTTTGTGTGTGTGTTTGTTTTTGTGTGTTTTTGTGTTTGTTTTTATTTTTGTGTGTGTTTTTGTGTGTGTGTTTGTTTTTGTGTGTGTGTGTTTTTGTGTGTGTGTTTGTTTTTGTGTGTGTGTGTTTTTGTGTGTGTGTTTGTTTTTGTGTGTGTTTTTGTGTGTGTTTTTCAGTGTTTGTGTGTGTGTGTTTTTGTGTGTGTTTGTTTTTGTGTGTGTGTGTTTTTGTGTGTGTGTTTGTTTTTGCATGTGTTTTTGTGTGTGTTTTTGGGTGTGTTTTTGTGTGTGTTTTTGTGTGTGTTTTTGTGTACGTGTTTGTTTTTGTGTGTTTTTGCATGTGTTTTTGTGTGTTTGTGTGTGTGTGTTTTTGTATATGTGTTTGTTTTTGTGTATTTATGTGTGTGTTTTTGAGTGTTTGTGTGTGTGTTTGTTTTTGTGTGTTTTTTTGTGTGTTTTTGTGTGTGTTTGTTTTTGTGTGTGTTTTTGTGTTTGTTTTGTGAGTTTGTTTTTGTGTGTGTGTGTTTTTGTGTGTGTGTTTGTTTTTGCATGTGTTTTTGTGTGTGTTTTTGGGTGTGTTTTTGGGTGTGTTTTTGTGTGTGTTTTTGTGTGTGTGTTTGTTTTTGTGTGTTTTTGCATGTGTTTTTGTGTGTTTGTGTGTGTGTGTTTTTGTATGTGTGTTTGTTTTTGTGTATTTATGTGTGTGTTTTTGAGTGTTTGTGTGTGTGTTTGTTTTTGTGTGTTTGTGTGTGTGTTTTTGTGTGTGTGTTTGTTTTTGTGTGTTTTTGTGTGTGTTTTTGTGTGTGTTTGTTTTTGTGTGTTTTTGTGTTTGTTTTTGTTTTTGTGTGTGTTTTTGTGTGTGTGTTTGTTTTTGTGTGTGTGTGTTTTTGTGTGTGTGTTTGTTTTTGTGTGTGTGTTTTTGTGTGTGTGTTTTGTTTTTGTGTGTGTTTTTGTGTGTGTTTTTCTGTGTTTGTGTGTGTGTGTTTTTGTGTGTGTTTGTTTTTGTGTTTGTGTTTTTGTGTGTGTGTTTGTTTTTGTGTGTTTTTTTGTGTGTTTTTGTGTGTGTTTGTTTTTGTGTGTGTTTTTGTGTTTGTTTTTGTGAGTTTGTTTTTGTGTGTGTGTGTTTTTGTGTGTGTGTTTGTTTTTGCATGTGTTTTTGTGTGTGTTTTTGGGTGTGTTTTTGTGTGTGTTTTTGTGTGTGTGTTTGTTTTTGTGTGTTTTTGCATGTGTTTTTGTGTGTTTGTGTGAGTGTGTTTTTGTATGTGTGTTTGTTTTTGTGTATTTATGTGTGTGTTTTTGAGTGTTTGTGTGTGTGTTTGTTTTTGTGTGGTTTTTTGTGTGTTTTTGTGTGTGTTTGTTTTTGTGTGTGTTTTGTGTTTGTTTTTGTGAGTTTGTTTTTGTGTGTGTGTGTTTTTGTGTGTGTGTTTGTTTTTGCATGTGTTTTTGTGTGTGTTTTTGGGTGTGTTTTTGGGTGTGTTTTTGTGTGTGTTTTTGTGTGTGTGTTTGTTTTTGTGTGTTTTTGCATGTGTTTTTGTGTGTTTGTGTGTGTGTGTTTTTGTATGTGTGTTTGTTTTTGTGTATTTATTTGTGTGTTTTTGAGTGTTTGTGTGTGTGTTTGTTTTTGTGTGTTTGTGTGTGTGTTTTTGTGTGTGTGTTTTTGTATGTGTTTTTGTGTGTGTTTGTTTTTGTGTTTGTGTTTTTGTGTGCGTGTTTGTTTTTGTGTGTTTTTGTGTTTTTGTGTGTGTTTGTTTTTGTGTGTGTTTTTGTGTTTGTTTTTGTGTGTGTGTTGTTTTTTGTGTTTTTGTGTGTGTTTTTGTTTTTGTGTGTGTTTTTGTGTGTTTTTGTGTGTGTTTTTGTGTGTGTTTGTGTGTGTGTGTTTTTGTGTGTGTTTTTATTTTTGTGTGTTTTTGTGTGTGTTTTTGTGTGTGTGTTTGTTTTTGTGTGTGTGTGTGTGTTTTTGTGTGTGTGTTTGTTTTTGTGTGTGTGTGTTTTTGTGTGTGTGTTTGTTTTTGTGTGTGTGTGTTTTTGTGTGTGTGTTTGTTTTTGTGTGTTTTTGTGTTTGTTTTTGTTTTTGTGTGTGTTTTTGTGTGTGTTTGTTTTTGTGTGTGTGTGTGTTTGTGTGTGAGTGTGTTTTTGTGTGTGTGTTTGTTTTTGTGTGTTTTTGTGTGTTTGTGTGTGTGTTTTTGTGTGTGTGTTTGTTTTTGTGTGTTTTTGTGTGTGTTTTTGTGTGTGTTTGTTTTTGTGTTTGTGTTTTTGTGTGCGTGTTTGTTTTTGTGTGTTTTTTTGTGTTTTTGTGTGTGTTTGTTTTGTGTGTGTTTGTTTTTGTGTGTGTTTTTTTGTTTGTTTTTGTGTGTGTGTTTGTTTTTGTGTGTTTTTTTGTGTTTTTGTGTGTGTTTTTGTGTGTGTTTTGTGTGTGTTTTTGTGTGTGTGTGTGTGTTTTTGTGTGTGTGTGTGTGTTTTTGTGTGTGTGTTTGTTTTTGTGTGTTTTTGTGTGTTTATTGTGTGTTTGTGTGTGTGTTTTTGTGTGTGTGTTTGTTTTTGTGTGTTTTTTGTGTTTTTGTGTGTGTTTGTTTTTGTGTGTGTTTGTTTTTGTGTGTGTTTTTGTGTTTGTTTTTGTGTGTGTGTTGTTTTTGTGTGTTTTTTTGTGTTTTTGTGTGTTTTTGTGTGTGTTTTTGTGTGTGTTTTTGTGTGTTTGTGTGTGTGTGTGTTATTGAGTGTGTGTTGTTTTTGTGTGTTTTTGTGTGTGTTTTTGTGTGTGTGTGTGTGTGTGTTTGTTTTTGTGTGTGTGTGTATTTTTGTGTGTGTGTGTGTTTTTGTGTGTGTGTTTGTTTTTGTGTGTTTTTGTGTGTTTTTGTGTGTTTGTTTTTGTGTGTGTTTGTGTGTGTTTGTTTTTGTGTGTTTTATGTGTGTTTTTGTGTGTTTGTGTGTGTGTTTGTTTTTGCATGTGTTTTTGTGTGTTTGTGTGTGTGTGTTTTTGTGTGTGTGTTTGTTTTTGTGTGTTTTTGTGTGTGTTTTTGTGTGTGTTTGTTTTTGTGTTTGTGTTTTTGTGTGTGTTTTTGTGTGTGTTTTTGGGTGTGTTTTTGTGTGTTTGTTTTTGTGTGTTTTTGTGTGTTTGTGTGTGTGTTTGTTTTTGTGTGTGTTTTTGTGTGTTTGTTTTTGTGTGTGTGTTTTTGTGTGTTTTTGTGTGTGTTTTTGTGTGTGTTTTTGTGTGTTTTTGTGTGTGTTTTTGTGTGTTTGTGTGTGTGTGTTTTTGTGTGTGTGTTTGTTTTTGTGTATTTATGTGTGTGTTTTTGAGTGTTTGTGTGTGTGTTTGTTTTGTGTTTGTTTTTGTGTGTTTTTGTGGGTTTTTGTGTGTGTGTGTTTTTGTGTGTGTTTTTGTGTTTGTTTTTGTGTGGGTGTTTTTGTGTGTGTGTTTTTGTATGTGTTTTTGTTTTTGTGTGTGTTTTTCTGTGTGTTTTTCTGTGTTTGTGTGTTTGTGTTTTTGTGTGTGTGTTTGTTTTTGTGTGTGTGTGTTTTTGTGTTTGTGTTTGTTTTTGTGTGTGTTTTTGTGTGTTTGTTTTTGTGTGTGTTTGTGTGTGTGTTTGTTTTTGTGTGTGTTTTGGTGTGTTTGTTTTTGTGTGTGTGTTTTTGTGTGTTTTTGTGTGTGTGTTTGTTTTTGTGTGTGTTTTTGTGTGTTTGTTTGCGTGTTTGTTTTTGTGTGTTTGTGTGTGTGTGTTTTTGTGTGTGTGTGTTTGTTGTTCTGTGTGTGTTTTTGTGTGTGTGTTTGTTTTTGTGTGTTTTTGTGTTTGTTTTTGTTTTTGTGTGTGTTTTTGTGTGTGTGTTTGTTTTTGTGTGTGTGTGTTTTTGTGTGTGTGTTTGTTTTTGTGTGTGTGTGTGTTTTTGTGTGTGTGTTTGTTTTTGTGTGTGTGTTTTTGTGTGTGTGTTTTGTTTTTGTGTGTGTTTTTGTGTGTGTTTTTCTGTGTTTGTGTGTGTGTGTTTTTGTGTGTGTTTGTTTTTGTGTGTGTGTGTTTTTGTGTGTGTGTTTGTTTTTGCATGTGTTTTTGTGTGTGTTTTTGGGTGTGTTTTTGTGTGTGTTTTTGTGTGTGTGTTTGTTTTTGTGTGTTTTTGCATGTGTTTTTGTGTGTTTGTGTGTGTGTGTTTTTGTGTGTGTGTTTGTTTTTGTGTATTTATGTGTGTGTTTTTGAGTGTTTGTGTGTGTGTTTGTTTTTGTGTTTGTTTTTGTGTGTTTTTGTGGGTTTTGTGTGTGTGTGTTTTTGTGTGTGTTTTTGTGTTTGTTTTTGTGTGGGTGTTTTTGTGTGTGTGTTTTTGTGTGTGTTTTTGTTTTTGTGTGTGTTTTTGTGTGTGTTTTTCTGTGTTTGTGTGTTTGTGTTTTTGTGTGTGTGTTTGTTTTTGTGTGTGTGTGTTTTTGTGTTTGTGTTTGTTTTTGTGTGTGTTTTTGTGTGTTTGTTTTTGTGTGTGTTTGTGTGTGTGTTTGTTTTTGTGTGTGTGTTGGTGTGTTTGTTTTTGTGTGTGTGTGTTTTTGTGTGTTTTGTGTGTGTGTTTGTTTTTGTGTGTGTTTTTGTGTGTTTGTTTGCGTGTTTGTTTTTGTGTGTTTGTGTGTGTGTGTTTTTGTGTGTGTGTGTTTGTTGTTCTGTGTGTGTTTTTGTGTGTGTGTTTGTTTTTGTGTGTTTTTGTGTTTGTTTTTGTTTTTGTGTGTGTTTTTGTGTGTGTGTTTGTTTTTGTGTGTGTGTGTTTTTGTGTGTGTGTTTGTTTTTGTGTGTGTGTGTTTTTGTGTGTGTGTTTGTTTTTGTGTGTGTGTTTTTGTGTGTGTGTTTTGTTTTTGTGTGTGTTTTTGTGTGTGTTTTTCTGTGTTTGTGTGTGTGTGTTTTTGTGTGTGTTTGTTTTTGTGTGTGTGTGTTTTTGTGTGTGTGTTTGTTTTTGCATGTGTTTTTGTGTGTGTTTTTGGGTGTGTTTTTGTGTGTGTTTTTGTGTGTGTGTTTGTTTTTGTGTGTTTTTGCATGTGTTTTTGTGTGTTTGTGTGTGTGTGTTTTTGTATGTGTGTTTGTTTTTGTGTATTTATGTGTGTGTTTTTGAGTGTTTGTGTGTGTGTTTGTTTTTGTGTGTTTTTTTGTGTGTTTTTGTGTGTGTTTGTTTTTGTGTGTGTTTTTGTGTTTGTTTTTGTGAGTTTGTTTTTGTGTGTGTGTGTTTTTGTGTGTGTTTTTGGGTGTGTTTTTGGGTGTGTTTTTGTGTGTGTTTTTGTGTGTGTGTTTGTTTTTGTGTGTTTTTGCATGTGTTTTTGTGTGTTTGTGTGTGTGTGTTTTTGTATGTGTGTTTGTTTTTGTGTATTTATGTGTGTGTTTTTGAGCGTTTGTGTGTGTGTTTGTTTTTGTGTGTTTGTGTGTGTGTTTTTGTGTGTGTGTTTGTTTTTGTGTGTTTTTGTGTGTGTTTTTGTGTGTGTTTGTTTTTGTGTTTGTGTTTTTGTGTGTGTGTTTGTTTTTGTATGTTTTTTTGTGTTTTTGTGTGTGTTTGTTTTTGTGTGTGTTTTTGTGTTTGTTTTTGTGTGTGTGTGTTTGTTTTTGTGTGTTTTTTTGTGTTTTTGTGTGTGTTTTTGTTTTTGTGTGTGTTTTTGTGTGTTTTTGTGTGTGTTTTTGTGTGTGTTTGTGTGTGTGTGTTTTGTGTGTGTTTTTATTTTTGTGTGTTTTTGTGTGTGTTTTTGTGTGTGTGTTTGTTTTTGTGTGTGTGTGTTTTTGTGTTTGTTTTTGTGTGTGTGTGTTTTTGTGTTTGTGTTTGTTTTTGTGTGTGTTTTTGTGTGTTTGTTTTGTGTGTGTTTGTGTGTGTTTGTTTTTGTGTGTGTTTTGGTGTGTTTGTTTTTGTGTGTGTGTTTTTGTGTGTTTTTGTGTGTGTTTTTGTGTGTGTTTGTGTGTGTGTGTTTTTGTGTGTGTTTTTATTTTTGTGTGTTTTTGTGTGTGTTTTTGTGTGTGTTTTCTGTGTTTGTGTGTGTGTGTTTTTGTGTGTGTGTTTGTTTTTGTGTGTGTGTGTTTTTGTGTTTGTGTTTGTTTTTGTGTGTGTTTTTGTGTGTTTGTTTTTGTGTGTGTTTGTGTGTGTGTTTGTTTTTGTGTGTGTTTTGGTGTGTTTGTTTTTGTGTGTGTGTTTTTGTGTGTTTTTGTGTGTTTGTGTGTGTGTGTTTTTGTATGTGTGTTTGTTTTTGTGTATTTATGTGTGTGTTTTTGAGCTTTTGTGTGTGTGTTTGTTTTTGTGTGTTTGTGTGTGTGTTTTTGTGTGTGTGTTTGTTTTTGTGTGTTTTTGTGTGTGTTTTTGTGTGTGTTTGTTTTTGTGTTTGTGTTTTTGTGTGTGTGTTTGTTTTTGTGTGTTTTTTTGTGTTTTTGTGTGTGTTTGTTTTTGTGTGTGTTTTTGTGTTTGTTTTTGTGTGTGTGTGTTTGTTTTTGTGTGTTTTTTTGTGTTTTTGTGTGTGTTTTTGTTTTGTGTGTGTTTTTGTGTGTGTTTGTGTGTGTGTGTTTTTGTGTGTGTTTTATTTTTGTGTGTTTTGTGTGTGTTTTGTGTGTGTGTTTGTTTTTGTGTGTGTGTGTTTTTGTGTTTGTGTTTGTTTTTGTGTGTGTGTGTTTTTGTGTTTGTGTTTGTTTTTGTGTGTGTTTTTGTGTGTTTGTTTTTGTGTGTGTTTGTGTGTGTTTGTTTTTGTGTGTGTTTTGGTGTGTTTGTTTTTGTGTGTGTGTTTTTGTGTGTTTTTGTGTGTGTTTTTGTGTGTGTTTGTGTGTGTGTGTTTTTGTGTGTGTTTTTATTTTTGTGTGTTTTTGTGTGTGTTTTTGTGTGTGTTTTTCTGTGTTTGTGTGTGTGTGTTTTTGTGTGTGTGTTTGTTTTTGTGTGTGTGTGTTTTTGTGTTTGTGTTTGTTTTTGTGTGTGTTTTTGTGTGTTTGTTTTTGTGTGTGTTTGTGTGTGTGTTTGTTTTTGTGTGTGTTTTGGTGTGTTTGTTTTTGTGTGTGTGTTTTTGTGTGTTTTTGTGTGTGTGTTTGTTTTTGTGTGTGTTTTTGTGTGTTTGTTTGCGTGTTTGTTTTTGTGTGTTTGTGTGTGTGTGTTTTTGTGTGTGTGTGTTTGTTGTTCTGTGTGTGTTTTTGTGTGTGTTTGTTTTTGTGTGTTTTTGTGTTTGTTTTTGTTTTTGTGTGTGTGTTTGTTTTTGTGTGTTTTTTTGTGTGTTTTTGTGTGTGTTTGTTTTTGTGTGTGTTTTTGTGTTTGTTTTTGTGAGTTTGTTTTTGTGTGTGTGTGTTTTTGTGTGTGTGTTTGTTTTTGCATGTGTTTTTGTGTGTGTTTTTGGGTGTGTTTTTGTGTGTGTTTTTTGTGTGTGTGTTTGTTTTTGTGTGTTTTTGCATGTGTTTTTGTGTGTTTGTGTGAGTGTGTTTTTGTATGTGTGTTTGTTTTTGTGTATTTATGTGTGTGTTTTTGAGTGTTTGTGTGTGTGTTTGTTTTTGTGTGGTTTTTTGTGTGTTTTTGTGTGTGTTTGTTTTTGTGTGTGTTTTTGTGTTTGTTTTTGTGAGTTTGTTTTTGTGTGTGTGTGTTTTTGTGTGTGTGTTTGTTTTTGCATGTGTTTTTGTGTGTGTTTTTGGGTGTGTTTTTGGGTGTGTTTTTGTGTGTGTTTTTGTGTGTGTGTTTGTTTTTGTGTGTTTTTGCATGTGTTTTTGTGTGTTTGTGTGTGTGTGTTTTTGTATGTGTGTTTGTTTTTGTGTATTTATGTGTGTGTTTTTGAGTGTTTGTGTGTGTGTTTGTTTTTGTGTGTTTGTGTGTGTGTTTTTGTGTGTGTGTTTGTTTTTGTGTGTTTTTGTATGTGTTTTTGTGTGTGTTTGTTTTTGTGTTTGTGTTTTTGTGTGCGTGTTTGTTTTTGTGTGTTTTTTGTGTTTTTGTGTGTGTTTGTTTTTGTGTGTGTTTTTGTGTTTGTTTTTGTGTGTGTGTTGTTTTTTGTGTTTTTGTGTGTGTTTTTGTTTTTGTGTGTGTTTTTGTGTGTTTTTGTGTGTGTTTTTGTGTGTGTTTGTGTGTGTGTGTTTTTGTGTGTGTTTTTATTTTTGTGTGTTTTTGTGTGTGTTTTTGTGTGTGTGTTTGTTTTTGTGTGTGTGTGTGTGTTTTTGTGTGTGTGTTTGTTTTTGTGTGTGTGTGTTTTTGTGTGTGTGTTTGTTTTTGTGTGTGTGTGTTTTTGTCTGTGTGTTTGTTTTTGTGTGTTTTTGTGTTTGTTTTTGTTTTTGTGTGTGTTTTTGTGTGTGTTTGTTTTTGTGTGTGTGTGTTTTTGTGTGTGTGTTTGTTTGTGTGTGTGTGTGTTTTTGTGTGTGTGTTTGTTTTTGTGTGTTTTTGTGTGTTTGTGTGTGTGTTTTTGTGTGTGTGTTTGTTTTTGTGTGTTTTTGTGTGTGTTTTTGTGTGTGTTTGTTTTTGTGTTTGTGTTTTTGTGTGCGTGTTTGTTTTTGTGTGTTTTTTTGTGTTTTTGTGTGTGTTTGTTTTTGTGTGTGTTTGTTTTTGTGTGTGTTTTTTTGTTTGTTTTTGTGTGTGTGTTTGTTTTTGTGTGTTTTTTTGTGTTTTTGTGTGTGTTTTTGTGTGTGTTTTTGTGTGTGTTTGTGTGTGTGTGTGTGTGTGTTTTTGTGTGTGTGTGTGTGTTTTTGTGTGTGTGTTTGTTTTTGTGTGTTTTTGTGTGTTTATTGTGTGTTTGTGTGTGTGTTTTTGTGTGTGTGTTTGTTTTTGTGTGTTTTTTGTGTTTTTGTGTGTGTTTGTTTTTGTGTGTGTTTGTTTTTGTGTGTGTTTTTGTGTTTGTTTTTGTGTGTGTGTTTGTTTTTGTGTGTTTTTTTGTGTTTTTGTGTGTGTTTTTGTGTGTTTTTGTGTGTGTTTTTGTGTGTGTTTTTGTGTGTTTGTGTTATTGAGTGTGTGTTTGTTTTTGTGTGTTTTTGTGTGTGTTTTTGTGTGTGTGTGTGTGTGTGTTTGTTTTTGTGTGTGTGTGTATTTTTGTGTGTGTGTGTGTGTTTTTGTGTGTGTGTTTGTTTTTGTGTATTTTTGTGTGTTTTTGTGTGTTTGTTTTTGTGTGTGTTTGTGTGTGTTTGTTTTTGTGTGTTTTATGTGTGTTTTTGTGTGTTTGTGTGTGTGTTTGTTTTTGCATGTGTTTTTGTGTGTTTGTGTGTGTGTGTTTTTGTGTGTGTGTTTGTTTTTGTGTGTTTTTGTGTGTGTTTTTGTGTGTGTTTGTTTTTGTGTGTTTGTTTTTGTGTGTTTTTGTGTGTTTGTGTGTGTGTTTGTTTTTGTGTGTGTTTTTGTGTGTTTGTTTTTGTGTGTGTGTTTTTGTGTGTTTTTGTGTGTGTTTTTGTGTGTGTTTTTGTGTGTTTTTGTGTGTGTTTTTGTGTGTTTGTGTGTGTGTGTTTTTGTGTGTGTGTTTGTTTTTGTGTATTTATGTGTGTGTTTTTGAGTGTTTGTGTGTGTGTTTGTTTTTGTGTTTGTTTTTGTGTGTTTTTGTGGGTTTTTGTGTGTGTGTGTTTTTGTGTGTGTTTTTGTGTTTGTTTTTGTGTGGGTGTTTTTGTGTGTGTGTTTTTGTATGTGTTTTTGTTTTTGTGTGTGTTTTTCTGTGTGTTTTTCTGTGTTTGTGTGTTTGTGTTTTTGTGTGTGTGTTTGTTTTTGTGTGTGTGTGTTTTTGTGTTTGTGTTTGTTTTTGTGTGTGTTTTTGTGTGTTTGTTTTTGTGTGTGTTTGTGTGTGTGTTTGTTTTTGTGTGTGTTTTGGTGTGTTTGTTTTTGTGTGTGTGTTTTTGTGTGTTTTTGTGTGTGTGTTTGTTTTTGTGTGTGTTTTTGTGTGTTTGTTTGCGTGTTTGTTTTTGTGTGTTTGTGTGTGTGTGTTTTTGTGTGTGTGTGTTTGTTGTTCTGTGTGTGTTTTTGTGTGTGTGTTTGTTTTTGTGTGTTTTTGTGTTTGTTTTTGTTTTTGTGTGTGTTTTTGTGTGTGTGTTTGTTTTTGTGTGTGTGTGTTTTTGTGTGTGTGTTTGTTTTTGTGTGTGTGTGTGTTTTTCTGTGTGTGTTTGTTTTTGTGTGTGTGTTTTTGTGTGTGTGTTTTGTTTTTGTGTGTGTTTTTGTGTGTGTTTTTCTGTGTTTGTGTGTGTGTGTGTTTTTGTGTGTGTTTGTTTTTGTGTGTGTGTGTTTTTGTGTGTGTGTTTGTTTTTGCATGTGTTTTTGTGTGTGTTTTTGGGTGTGTTTTTGTGTGTGTTTTTGTGTGTGTGTTTGTTTTTGTGTGTTTTTGCATGTGTTTTTGTGTGTTTGTGTGTGTGTGTTTTTGTGTGTGTGTTTGTTTTTGTGTATTTATGTGTGTGTTTTTGAGTGTTTGTGTGTGTGTTTGTTTTTGTGTTTGTTTTTGTGTGTTTTTGTGGGTTTTTGTGTGTGTGTGTTTTTGTGTGTGTTTTTGTGTTTGTTTTTGTGTGGGTGTTTTTGTGTGTGTGTTTTTGTGTGTGTTTTTGTTTTTGTGTGTGTTTTTGTGTGTGTTTTTCTGTGTTTGTGTGTTTGTGTTTTTGTGTGTGTGTTTGTTTTTGTGTGTGTGTGTTTTTGTGTTTGTGTTTGTTTTTGTGTGTGTTTTTGTGTGTTTGTTTTTGTGTGTGTTTGTGTGTGTGTTTGTTTTTGTGTGTGTGTTGGTGTGTTTGTTTTTGTGTGTGTGTGTTTTTGTGTGTTTTTGTGTGTGTGTTTGTTTTTGTGTGTGTTTTTGTGTGTTTGTTTGCGTGTTTGTTTTTGTGTGTTTGTGTGTGTGTGTTTTTGTGTGTGTGTGTTTGTTGTTCTGTGTGTGTTTTTGTGTGTGTGTTTGTTTTTGTGTGTTTTTGTGTTTGTTTTTGTTTTTGTGTGTGTTTTTGTGTGTGTGTTTGTTTTTGTGTGTGTGTGTTTTTGTGTGTGTTTGTTTTTGTGTGTGTGTGTTTTTGTGTGTGTGTTTGTTTTTGCATGTGTTTTTGTGTGTGTTTTTGGGTGTGTTTTTGTGTGTGTTTTTGTGTGTGTGTTTGTTTTTGTGTGTTTTTGCATGTGTTTTTGTGTGTTTGTGTGTGTGTGTTTTTGTATGTGTGTTTGTTTTTGTGTATTTATGTGTGTGTTTTTGAGTGTTTGTGTGTGTGTTTGTTTTTGTGTGTTTTTTTGTGTGTTTTTGTGTGTGTTTGTTTTTGTGTGTGTTTTTGTGTTTGTTTTTGTGAGTTTGTTTTTGTGTGTGTGTGTTTTTGTGTGTGTTTTTGGGTGTGTTTTTGGGTGTGTTTTTGTGTGTGTTTTTGTGTGTGTTTGTTTTTGTGTGTTTTTGCATGTGTTTTTGTGTGTTTGTGTGTGTGTGTTTTTGTATGTGTGTTTGTTTTTGTGTATTTATGTGTGTGTTTTTGAGCGTTTGTGTGTGTGTTTGTTTTTGTGTGTTTGTGTGTGTGTTTTTGTGTGTGTGTTTGTTTTTGTGTGTTTTTGTGTGTGTTTTTATGTGTGTTTGTTTTTGTGTTTGTGTTTTTGTGTGTGTGTTTGTTTTTGTGTGTTTTTTTGTGTTTTTGTGTGTGTTTGTTTTTGTGTGTGTTTTTGTGTTTGTTTTTGTGTGTGTGTGTTTGTTTTTGTGTGTTTTTTTGTGTTTTTGTGTGTGTTTTTGTTTTTGTGTGTGTTTTTGTGTGTTTTTGTGTGTGTTTTTGTATGTGTTTGTGTGTGTGTGTTTTTGTGTGTGTTTTTATTTTTGTGTGTTTTTGTGTGTGTTTTTGTGTGTGTGTTTGTTTTTGTGTGTGTGTGTTTTTGTGTTTGTGTTTGTTTTTGTGTGTGTGTGTTTTTGTGTTTGTGTTTGTTTTTGTGTGTGTTTTTGTGTGTTTGTTTTTGTGTGTGTTTGTGTGTGTTTGTTTTTGTGTGTGTTTTGGTGTGTTTGTTTTTGTGTGTGTGTTTTTGTGTGTTTTTGTGTGTGTTTTTGTGTGTGTTTGTGTGTGTGTGTTTTTGTGTGTGTTTTTATTTTTGTGTGTTTTTGTGTGTGTTTTTGTGTGTGTTTTTCTGTGTTTGTGTGTGTGTGTTTTTGTGTGTGTGTTTGTTTTTGTGTGTGTGTGTTTTTGTGTTTGTGTTTGTTTTTGTGTGTGTTTTTGTGTGTTTGTTTTTGTGTGTGTTTGTGTGTGTGTTTGTTTTTGTGTGTGTTTTGGTGTGTTTGTTTTTGTGTGTGTGTTTTTGTGTGTTTTTGTGTGTGTGTTTGTTTTTGTGTGTGTTTTTGTGTGTTTGTTTGCGTGTTTGTTTTTGTGTGTTTGTGTGTGTGTGTTTTTGTGTATGTGTGTTTGTTGTTCTGTGTGTGTTTTTGTGTGTGTTTGTTTTTGTGTGTTTTTGTGTTTGTTTTTGTTTTTGTGTGTGTTTTTGTGTGTGTGTTTGTTTTTGTGTGTGTGTGTTTTTGTGTGTGTGTTTGTTTTTGTGTGTGTGTGTTTTTGCGTGTGTGTTTGTTTTTGTGTGTTTTTGTGTGTGTTTTTCTGTGTTTGTGTGTGTGTGTTTTTGTGTGTGTTTGTTTTTGTGTGTGTGTGTTATTGTGTTTGTGTTTGTTTTTGCATGTGTTTTTGTGTGTGTTTTTGGGTGTGTTTTTGTGTGTGTTTTTGTGTACGTGTTGGTTTTTGTGTGTTTTTGCATGTGTTTTTGTGTGTTTGTGTGTGTGTGTTTTTGTATGTGTGTTTGTTTTTGTGTATTTATGTGTGTGTTTTTGAGTGTTTGTGTGTGTGTTTGTTTTTGTGTGTTTTTTTGTGTGTTTTTGTGTGTGTTTGTTTTTGTGTGTGTTTTTGTGTTTGTTTTTGTGAGTTTGTTTTTGTGTGTGTGTGTTTTTGTGTGTGTGTTTGTTTTTGCATGTGTTTTTGTGTGTGTTTTTGGGTGTGTTTTTGTGTGTGTTTTTGTGTGTGTGTTTGTTTTTGTGTGTTTTTGCATGTGTTTTTGTGTGTTTGTGTGTGTGTGTGTTTTTGTATGTGTGTTTGTTTTTGTGTATTTATGTGTGTGTGTTTGAGTGTTTGTGTGTGTGTTTGTTTTTGTGTGTTTGTGTGTGTGTTTTTGTGTGTGTGTTTGTTTTTGTGTGTTTTTGTGTGTGTTTTTGTGTGTGTTTGTTTTTGTTTTTGTGTGTGTTTTTGTGTGTGTGTTTGTTTTTGTGTGTGTGTGTTTTTGTGTGTGTGTTTGTTTTTGTGTGTGTGTTTTTGTGTGTGTGTTTTGTTTTTGTGTGTGTTTTTGTGTGTGTTTTTCTGTGTTTGTGTGTGTGTGTTTTTGTGTGTGTTTGTTTTTGTGTTTGTGTTTTTGTGTGTGTGTTTGTTTTTGTGTGTTTTTTTGTGTGTTTTTGTGTGTGTTTGTTTTTGTGTGTGTTTTTGTGTTTGTTTTTGTGAGTTTGTTTTTGTGTGTGTGTGTTTTTGTGTGTGTGTTTGTTTTTGCATGTGTTTTTGTGTGTGTTTTTGGGTGTGTTTTTGTGTGTGTTTTTCTGTGTGTGTTTGTTTTTGTGTGTTTTTGCATGTGTTTTTGTGTGTTTGTGTGAGTGTGTTTTTGTATGTGTGTTTATTTTTGTGTATTTATGTGTGTGTTTTTCTGTGTGTGTTTGTTTTTGTGTGTTTTTGTGTGTGTTTTTGTGTGTGTTTGTGTGTGTGTGTTTTTGTGTGTGTTTTTATTTTTGTGTGTTTTTGTGTGTGTTTTTGTGTGTGTGTTTGTTTTTGTGTGTGTGTGTTTTTGTGTTTGTGTTTGTTTTTGTGTGTGTGTGTTTTTGTGTTTGTGTTTGTTTTTGTGTGTGTTTTTGTGTGTTTGTTTTTGTGTGTGTTTGTGTGTGTTTGTTTTTGTGTGTGTTTTGGTGTGTTTGTTTTTGTGTGTGTGTTTTTGTGTGTTTTTGTGTGTGTTTTTGTGTGTGGTTGTGTGTGTGTGTTTTTGTGTGTGTTTTTATTTTTGTGTGTTTTTGTGTGTGTTTTTGTGTGTGTTTTTCTGTGTTTGTGTGTGTGTGTTTTTGTGTGTGTGTTTGTTTTTGTGTGTGTGTGTTTTTGTGTTTGTGTTTGTTTTTGTGTGTGTTTTTGTGTGTTTGTTTTTGTGTGTGTTTGTGTGTGTGTTTGTTTTTGTGTGTGTTTTGGTGTGTTTGTTTTTGTGTGTGTGTTTTTGTGTGTTTTTGTGTGTGTGTTTGTTTTTGTGTGTGTTTTTGCGTGTTTGTTTTTGTGTGTTTGTGTGTGTGTGTTTTTGTGTGTGTGTGTTTGTTGTTCTGTGTGTGTTTTTGTGTGTGTTTGTTTTTGTGTGTTTTTGTGTTTGTTTTTGTTTTTGTGTGTGTTTTTGTGTGTGTGTTTGTTTTTGTGTGTGTGTGTTTTTGTGTGTGTGTTTGTTTTTGTGTGTGTGTGTTTTTGTGTGTGTGTTTGTTTTTGTGTGTTTTTGTGTGTGTTTTTCTGTGTTTGTGTGTGTGTGTTTTTGTGTGTGTTTGTTTTTGTGTGTGTGTGTTATTGTGTTTGTGTTTGTTTTTGCATGTGTTTTTGTGTGTGTTTTTGGGTGTGTTTTTGTGTGTGTTTTTGTGTACGTGTTGGTTTTTGTGTGTTTTTGCATGTGTTTTTGTGTGTTTGTGTGTGTGTGTTTTTGTATGTGTGTTTGTTTTTGTGTATTTATGTGTGTGTTTTTGAGTGTTTGTGTGTGTGTTTGTTTTTGTGTGTTTTTTTGTGTGTTTTTGTGTGTGTTTGTTTTTGTGTGTGTTTTTGTGTTTGTTTTTGTGAGTTTGTTTTTGTGTGTGTGTGTTTTTGTGTGTGTGTTTGTTTTTGCATGTGTTTTTGTGTGTGTTTTTGGGTGTGTTTTTGGGTGTGTTTTTGTGTGTGTTTTTGTGTGTGTGTTTGTTTTTGTGTGTTTTTGCATGTGTTTTTGTGTGTTTGTGTGTGTGTGTTTTTGTATGTGTGTTTGTTTTTGTGTATTTATGTGTGTGTGTTTGAGTGTTTGTGTGTGTGTTTGTTTTTGTGTGTTTGTGTGTGTGTTTTTGTGTGTGTGTTTGTTTTTGTGTGTTTTTGTGTGTGTTTTTGTGTGTGTTTGTTTTTGTGTGTTTTTGTGTTTGTTTTTGTTTTTGTGTGTGTTTTTGTGTGTGTGTTTGTTTTTGTGTGTGTGTGTTTTTGTGTGTGTGTTTGTTTTTGTGTGTGTGTTTTTGTGTGTGTGTTTTGTTTTTGTGTGTGTTTTTGTGTGTGTTTTTCTGTGTTTGTGTGTGTGTGTTTTTGTGTGTGTTTGTTTTTGTGTTTGTGTTTTTGTGTGTGTGTTTGTTTTTGTGTGTTTTTTTGTGTGTTTTTGTGTGTGTTTGTTTTTGTGTGTGTTTTTGTGTTTGTTTTTGTGAGTTTGTTTTTGTGTGTGTGTGTTTTTGTGTGTGTGTTTGTTTTTGCATGTGTTTTTGTGTGTGTTTTTGGGTGTGTTTTTGTGTGTGTTTTTCTGTGTGTGTTTGTTTTTGTGTGTTTTTGCATGTGTTTTTGTGTGTTTGTGTGAGTGTGTTTTTGTATGTGTGTTTATTTTTGTGTATTTATGTGTGTGTTTTTGAGTGTTTGTGTGTGTGTTTGTTTTTGTGTGGTTTTTTGTGTGTTTTTGTGTGTGTTTGTTTTTGTGTGTGTTTTTGTGTTTGTTTTTGTGAGTTTGTTTTTGTGTGTGTGTGTTTTTGTGTGTGTGTTTGTTTTTGCATGTGTTTTTGTGTGTGTTTTTGGGTGTGTTTTTGGGTGTGTTTTTGTGTGTGTTTTTGTGTGTGTGTTTGTTTTTGTGTGTTTTTGCATGTGTTTTTGTGTGTTTGTGTGTGTGTGTTTTTGTATGTGTGTTTGTTTTTGTGTATTTATGTGTGTGTTTTTGAGTGTTTGTGTGTGTGTTTGTTTTTGTGTGTTTGTGTGTGTGTTTTTGTGTGTGTGTTTGTTTTTGTGTGTTTTTGTGTGTGTTTTTGTGTGTGTTTGTTTTTGTGTTTGTGTTTTTGTGTGCGTGTTTGTTTTTGTGTGTTTTTTGTGTTTTTGTGTGTGTTTGTTTTTGTGTGTGTTTTTGTGTTTGTTTTTGTGTGTGTGTTGTTTTTTGTGTTTTTGTGTGTGTTTTTGTTTTTGTGTGTGTTTTTGTGTGTTTTTGTGTGTGTTTTTGTGTGTGTTTGTGTGTGTGTGTTTTTGTGTGTGTTTTTATTTTTGTGTGTTTTTGTGTGTTTTTGTGTGTGTGTTTGTTTTTGTGTGTGTGTGTTTTTGTGTGTGTGTTTGTTTTTGTGTGTGTGTGTTTTTGTGTGTGTGTTTGTTTTTGTGTGTGTGTGTTTTTGTGTGTGTGTTTGTTTTTGTGTGTTTTTGTGTTTGTTTTTGTTTTTGTGTGTGTTTTTGTGTGTGTTTGTTTTTGTGTGTGTGTGTTTTTGTGTGTGTGTTTGTTTGTGTGTGTGTGTGTTTTTGTGTGTGTGTTTGTTTTTGTGTGTTTTTGTGTGTTTGTGTGTGTGTTTTTGTGTGTGTGTTTGTTTTTGTGTGTTTTTGTGTGTGTTTGTTTTTGTGTTTGTGTTTTTGTGTGCGTGTTTGTTTTTGTGTGTTTTTTTGTGTTTTTGTGTGTGTTTGTTTTTGTGTGTGTTTGTTTTTGTGTGTGTTTTTGTGTTTGTTTTTGTGTGTGTGTTTGTTTTTGTGTGTTTTTTTGTGTTTTTGTGTGTGTTTCTGTGTGTGTTTTTGTGTGTGTTTTTGTGTGTGTGTGTGTGTGTGTGTGTGTTTGTGTGTGTGTGTGTGTTTTTGTGTGTGTGTTTGTTTTTGTGTGTTTTTGTGTGTTTTTGTGTGTTTTTGTGTGTGTTTGAGTGTGTTTGTGTGTGTTTGTTTTTGTGTGTTTTTGTGTGTTTGTGTGTGTTTTTGTGTGTGTGTTTGTTTTTGTGTGTTTTTTGTGTTTTTGTGTGTGTTTGTTTTTGTGTGTGTTTGTTTTTGTGTGTGTTTTTGTGTTTGTTTTTGTGTGTGTGTTTGTTTTTGTGTGTTTTTTTTGTGTTTTTGTGTGTGTTTTTGTGTGTTTTTGTGTGTGTTTTTGTGTGTGTTTTTGTGTGTTTGTGTGTGTGTGTGTTTTTGAGTGTGTGTTTGTTTTTGTGTGTTTTTGTGTGTGTTTTTGTGTGTGTGTGTGTTTGTTTTTGTGTGTGTGTGTATTTTTGTGTGTGTGTGTGTTTTTGTGTGTGTGTTTGTTTTTGTGTGTTTTTGTGTGTTTTTGTGTGTTTGTTTTTGTGTGTGTTTGAGTGTGTTTGTGTGTGTTTGTTTTTGTGTGTTTTATGTGTGTTTTTGTGTGTTTGTGTGTGTGTTTGTTTTTGCATGTGTTTTTGTGTGTTTGTGTGTGTGTGTTTTTGTGTGTGTGTTTGTTTTTGTGTGTTTTTGTGTGTGTTTTTGTGTGTGTTTGTTTTTGTGTTTGTGTTTTTGTGTGTGTTTTTGGGTGTGTTTTTGGGTGTGTTTTTGTGTGTTTGTTTTTGTGTGTTTTTGTGTGTTTGTTTTTGTGTGTGTGTTTTTGTGTGTTTTTGTGTGTGTTTTTGTGTGTGTTTTTGTGTGTTTTTGTGTGTGTTTTTGTGTGTTTTTTTGTGTGTTTGTGTGTGTGTGTTTTTGTGTGTGTGTTTGTTTTTGTGTGTTTTTGTGTGTGTTTTTGTTTTTGTGTGTGTTTTTGTGTGTGTGTTTGTTTTTGTGTGTTTTTGTGGGTTTTTGTGTGTGTGTGTGTTTTTGTGTGTGTTTTTGTGTTTGTTTTTGTGTGGGTGTTTTTGTGTGTGTGTTTTTGTGTGTGTTTTTGTTTTTGTGTGTGTTTTTGTGTGTGTTTTTCTGTGTTTGTGTGTGTGTGTGTTTTTGTGTGTGTGTTTGTTTTTGTGTGTGTTTTTGTGTGTTTGTTTTTGTGTGTGTTTGTGTGTGTGTTTGTTTTTGTGTGTGTTTTGGTGTGTTTGTTTTTGTGTGTGTGTTGTTGTGTGTTTTTGTGTGTGTGTTTGTTTTTGTGTGTGTTTTTGTGTGTTTGTTTGCGTGTTTGTTTTTGTGTGTTTGTGTGTGTGTGTTTTTGTGTGTGTGTGTTTGTTGTTCTGTGTGTTTTTTTGTGTGTGTGTTTGTTTTTGTGTGTTTTTGTGTTTGTTTTTGTTTTTGTGTGTGTTTTTCTGTGTGTGTTTGTTTTTGTGTATTTTTGTGTGTGTGTTTGTTTTTGTGTGTGTGTTTTTGTGTGTGTTTGTTTTTGTGTGTGTGTTTTTGTGTGTGTGTTTTGTTTTTGTGTGTGTTTTTGTGTGTGTTTTTCTGTGTTTGTGTGTGTGTGTGTTTGTGTGTGTTTGTTTTTGTGGTTGTGTTTTTGTGTGTGTGTTTGTTTTTGTGTGTTTTTTTGTGTGTTTTTGTGTGTGTTTGTTTTTGCATGTGTTTTTGTGTGTGTTTTTGTGTGTGTTTTTGTGTGTGTGTTTGTTTTTGTGTGTTTTTGCATGTGTTTTTGTGTGTTTGTGTGTGTGTGTTTTTGTATGTGTGTTTGTTTTTGTGTATTTATGTGTGTGTTTTTGAGTGTTTGTGTGTGTGTTTGTTTTTGTGTGTGTTTGTGTGTGTTTGTGTGTGTGTTTGTTTTTGTGTGTGTTTGTGTGTGTGTGTTTTTGTGTGTGTGTTTGTTTTTGTGTGTTTTTGTGTGTGTTTTTGTTTTTGTGTGTGTTTTGTGTGTTTTTGTGTGTGGTTTTGTGTGTTTGTGTGTGTTTTTGTGTGTGTGTTTGTTTTTTTGTGTTTTTGTGTGTGTTTTTGTTTTTGTGTGTGTTTTTGTGTGTTTTTGTGTGTGTGTTTTTGTGTGTGTGTTTGTTTTTGTGTATTTTTGTGTGTGTTTTTGTTTTTGTGAGTGTGTTTGTGTGTGTGTGTTTGTTTGTGTGTGTGTGTGTGTGTGTGTGTGTGTGTGTGTGTGTGTTTGTGTGTGTGTTTGTTTTTGTGTATTTTTGTGTGTGTTTTTGTGTGTTTGTGTGTGTTTGTTTTTGTGTGTGTTTTCGTGTGTGATTGTTTTTGTGTGAGTGTGTTTGTGTGTGTGTGTTTGTTTTTGTGTGTGTGTGTGTTTTTGTGTGTGTGTTTGTTTTTGTGTATTTATGTGTGTGTTTTTGTGTGTTTGTGTGTGTGTTTGTTTTTGTGTGTGTTTGTGTGTGTGTTTGTTTTTGTGTTTGTGTTTTTGTGTGTTTGTTTGTTTTTGTGTGTTTTTTTGTGTGTTTTTGTGCGTTTGTGTGTGTCTTTGTTTTTGTGTGTGTTTTTGTTTGTGTTTGTTTTTGTGTGTGTTTTTGTGTTTGTTTTTGTGTGTGTGTTTTTGTGTGTTTTTGTGTGTGTTTTTGTGTGTTTGTTTGCGTTTTTGTTTTTGTGTGTTTTTGTGTGTGTTTTTATTTTTGTGTGTTTTTGTGTGTGTTTTTGTGTGTGTGTGTTTTTGTGTGTGTGTTTGTTTTTGTGTGTGTGTTTTTGTGTGTGTGTTTGTTTTTGTGTGTGTGTGTTTTTGTGTGTGTGTTTGTTTTTGTGTGTTTTTGTGTTTGTTTTTGTTTTTGTGTGTGTTTGTTTTTGTGTGTTTTTTTGTGTTTTTGTGTGTGTTTTTGTGTGTGTTTGTTTTTGTGTGTTTTTGTGTGTGTTTTTGTGTGTGTTTGTTTTTGTGTTTGTGTTTTTGTGTGCGTGTTTGTTTTTGTGTGTTTTTTCGTGTTTTTGTGTGTGTTTGTTTTTGTGTGTGTTTTTGTGTTTGTTTTTGTGTGTGTGTTTGTTTTTGTGTGTTTTTTTGTGTTTTTGTGTTTGTTTGTTTTTGTGTGTGTTTTTTTGTGTTTTTGTGTGTGTTTTTGTGTGTGTTTTTGTGTGTTTGTGTGTGTGTGTGTTTTTGAGTGTGTGTTTGTTTTTGTGTGTTTTTGTGTGTGTTTTTGTGTGTGTGTGTTTGTTTTTGTGTGTGTGTGTGTTTTTGTGTGTGTGTGTGTTTTTGTGTGTGTGTTTGTTTTTGTGTGTTTTATGTGTGTTTTTGTGTGTTTGTGTGTGTGTTTGTTTTTGCATGTGTTTTTGTGTGTTTGTGTGTGTGTGTTTTTGTGTGTGTGTTTGTTTTTCTGTGTTTTTGTGTGTGTTTTTGTGTGTGTTTGTTTTTGTGTTTGTGTTTTTGTGTGTGTTTTTGGGTGTGTTTTTGTGTGTTTGTTTTTGTGTGTTTTTGTGTGTTTGTGTGTGTGTTTGTTTTTGTGTGTGTTTTTGTGTGTTTGTTTTTGTGTGTGTTTTTGTGTGTTTTTGTGTGTGTTTTTGTGTGTTTGTGTGTGTGTGTTTTTGTGTGTGTGTTTGTTTTTGTGTATTTATGTGTGTGTTTTTTAGTGTTTGTGTGTGTGTTTGTTTTTGTGTTTGTTTTTGTGTGTTTTTGTGGGTTTTTGTGTGTGTGTGTTTTTGTGTGTGTTTTTGTGTTTGTTTTTGTGTGGGTGTTTTTGTGTGTGTCTTTTTGTGTGTGTTTTTGTTTTTGTGTGTGTTTTTGTGTGTGTTTTTCTGTGTTTGTGTGTTTGTGTTTTTGTGTGTGTGTTTGTTTTTGTGTGTTTTTGTGTGTGTTTTTGTGTGTTTGTTTGCGTTTTTGTTTTTGTGTGTTTTTGTGTGTGTTTTTATTTTTGTGTGTTTTTGTGTGTGTTTTTGTGTGTGTGTGTTTTTGTGTGTGTGTTTGTTTTTGTGTGTGTGTTTTTGTGTGTGTGTTTGTTTTTGTGTGTGTGTGTTTTTGTGTGTGTGTTTGTTTTTGTGTGTTTTTGTGTTTGTTTTTGTTTTTGTGTGTGTTTGTTTTTGTGTGTTTTTGTGTGTTTGTTTGTTTTTGTGTGTGTGTTTTTGTGTGTGTGTTTGTTTTTGTGTGTTTTTTTGTGTTTTTGTGTGTGTTTTTGTGTGTGTGTTTGTTTTTGTGTGTTTTTGTGTGTGTTTTTGTGTGTGTTTGTTTTTGTGTTTGTGTTTTTGTGTGCGTGTTTGTTTTTGTGTGTTTTTTTGTGTTTTTGTGTGTGTTTGTTTTTGTGTGTGTTTTTGTGTTTGTTTTTGTGTGTGTGTTTGTTTTTGTGTGTTTTTTTGTGTTTTTGTGTTTGTTTGTTTTTGTGTGTGTTTTTTTGTGTTTTTGGGTGTGTTTTTGTGTGTGTTTTTGTGTGTTTGTGTGTGTGTGTTTTTGAGTGTGTGTTTGTTTTTGTGTGTTTTTGTGTGTGTGTGTGTGTGTGTGTTTGTTTTTGTGTGTGTGTGTGTTTTTGTGTGTGTGTGTGTTTTTGTGTGTGTGTTTGTTTTTGTGTGTTTTTGTGTGTTTTTGTGTGTTTGTTTTTGTGTGTGTTTGAGTGTGTTTGTGTGTGTTTGTTTTTGTATGTTTTATGTGTGTTTTTGTGTGTTTGTGTGTGTGTTTGTTTTTGCATGTGTTTTTGTGTGTTTGTGTGTGTGTTTTTGTGTGTGTGTTTGTTTTTGTGTGTTTTTGTGTGTGTTTTTGTGTGTGTTTGTTTTTGTGTTTGTGTTTTTGTGTGTGTTTTTGGGTGTGTTTTTGTGTGTTTGTTTTTGTGTGTTTTTGTGTGTTTGTCTGTGTGTTTTGTTTTTGTGTGTGTTTTTGTGTGTTTGTTTTTGTGTGTGTGTTTTTGTGTGTGTTTTTGTGTGTTTTTGTGTGTGTTTTTGTGTGTTTGTGTGTGTGTGTTTTTGTATGTGTGTTTGTTTTTGTGTATTTATGTGTGTGTTTTTGAGTGTTTGTGTGTGTGTTTGTTTTTGTGTTTGTTTTTGTGTGTTTTTGTGGGTTTTTGTGTGTGTGTGTTTTTGTGTGTGTTTTTGTGTTTGTTTTTGTGTGGGTGTTTTTGTGTGTGTGTTTTTGTGTGTGTTTTTGTTTTTGTGTGTGTTTTTGTGTGTGTTTTTCTGTGTTTGTGTGTTTGTGTTTTTGTGTGTGTGTTTGTTTTTGTGTGTGTGTGTTTTTGTGTTTGTGTTTGTTTTTGTGTGTGTTTTTGTGTGTTTGTTTTTGTGTGTGTTTGTGTGTGTGTTTGTTTTTGTGTGTGTTTTGGTGTGTTTGTTTTTGTGTGTGTGTTTTTGTGTGTTTTTGTGTGTGTGTTTGTTTTTGTGTGTGTTTTTGTGTGTTTGTTTGCGTGTTTGTTTTTGTGTGTTTGTGTGTGTGTGTTTTTGTGTGTGTGTGTTTGTTGTTCTGTGTGTGTTTTTGTGTGTGTGTTTGTTTTTGTGTGTTTTTGTGTTTGTTTTTGTTTTTGTGTGTGTTTTTGTGTGTGTGTTTGTTTTTGTGTGTGTGTGTTTTTGTGTGTGTGTTTGTTTTTGTGTGTGTGTGTTTTTGTGTGTGTGTTTTGTTTTTGTGTGTGTTTTTGTGTGTGTTTTTCTGTGTTTGTGTGTGTGTGTTTTTGTGTGTGTTTGTTTTTGTGTGTGTGTGTTTTTGTGTGTGTGTTTGTTTTTGCATGTGTTTTTGTGTGTGTTTTTGGGTGTGTTTTTGTGTGTGTTTTTGTGTGTGTGTTTGTTTTTGTGTGTTTTTGCATGTGTTTTTGTGTGTTTGTGTGTGTGTGTTTTTGTATGTGTGTTTGTTTTTGTGTATTTATGTGTGTGTTTTTGAGTGTTTGTGTGTGTGTTTGTTTTTGTGTGTTTTTTTGTGTGTTTTTGTGTGTGTTTGTTTTTGTGTGTGTTTTTGTGTTTGTTTTTGTGAGTTTGTTTTTGTGTGTGTGTGTTTTTGTGTGTGTGTTTGTTTTTGCATGTGTTTTTGTGTGTGTTTTTGGGTGTGTTTTTGGGTGTGTTTTTGTGTGTGTTTTTGTGTGTGTGTTTGTTTTTGTGTGTTTTTGCATGTGTTTTTGTGTGTTTGTGTGTGTGTGTTTTTGTATGTGTGTTTGTTTTTGTGTATTTATGTGTGTGTTTTTGAGTGTTTGTGTGTGTGTTTGTTTTTGTGTGTTTGTGTGTGTGTTTGTTTTTGTGTGTGTGTTTGTTTTTGTGTGTTTTTGTGTGTGTTTTTGTGTGTGTTTGTTTTTGTGTTTGTGTTTTTGTGTGTGTGTTTGTTTTTGTGTGTTTTTTTGTGTTTTTGTGTGTGTTTGTTTTTGTGTGTGTTTTTGTGTTTGTTTTTGTGTGTGTGTTTGTTTTTGTGTGTTTTTTTGTGTTTTTGTGTGTGTTTTTGTTTTTGTGTGTGTTTTTGTGTGTTTTTGTGTGTGTTTTTGTGTGTGTTTGTGTGTGTGTGTTTTTGTGTGTGTTTTTATTTTTGTGTGTTTTTGTGTGTGTTTTTGTGTGTGTGTTTGTTTTTGTGTGTGTGTGTTTTTGTGTGTGTTTTTGTTTTTGTGTGTGTTTTTGTGTGTGTTTTTCTGTGTTTGTGTGTGTGTGTTTTTGTGTGTGTGTTTGTTTTTGTGTGTGTGTGTTTTTGTGTTTGTTTTTGTGTGTGTTTTTGTGTGTTTGTTTTTGTGTGTGTTTGTGTGTGTGTTGTTTTTGTGTGTGTTTTGGTGTGTTTGTTTTTGTGTGTGTGTTTTTGTGTGTTTTTGTGTGTGTGTTTGTTTTTGTGTGTGTTTTTGTGTGTTTGTTTGCGTGTTTGTTTTTGTGTGTTTGTGTGTGTGTGTTTTTGTGTGTGTGTGTTTGTTGTTCTGTGTGTGTTTTTGTGTGTGTGTTTGTTTTTGTGTGTTTTTGTGTTTGTTTTTGTTTTTGTGTGTGTTTTTGTGTGTGTGTTTGTTTTTGTGTGTGTGTGTTTTTGTGTGTGTGTTTGTTTTTGTGTGTGTGTGTTTTTGTGTGTGTGTTTGTTTTTGTGTGTGTGTTTTTGTGTGTGTGTTTTGTTTTGTGTGTGTTTTTGTGTGTGTTTTTCTGTGTTTGTGTGTGTGTGTTTTTGTGTGTGTTTGTTTTTGTGTTTGTGTTTTTGTGTGTTTTTTTGTGTGTTTTTGTGTGTGTTGTTTTGCATGTGTTTTTGTGTGTGTTTTTGTGTGTGTTTTTGTGTGTGTGTTTTTGCATGTGTTTTTGTGTGTTTGTGTGTGTGTGTTTTTGTATGTGTGTTTGTTTTGTGTATTTATGTGTGTGTTTTTGTGTTTGTGTGTGTGTTTGTTAATGTGTGTGTTTGTGTGTGTTTGTGTGTGTGTTTGTTTTTGTGTGTGTTTTTGTGTGTTTGTGTGTGTGTGTGTTTTTGTGTGTGTGTTTGTTTTTGTGTGTTTTTGTGTGTGTTTTTGTTTTTGTGTGTGTTTTTGTGTGTTTTTGTGTGTGGTTTTTGTGTGTTTGTGTGTGTTTTTTGTGTGTGTTTGTGTGTGTGTGTTTGTGTGTGTGTGTGTTTTTGTGTGTGTGTTTGTGTTTTGTGTGTGTGTTTGTGTGTGTGTTTTTGTGTGTGTTTGTGTGTGTGTTTGTGTGTGTGTGTTTTTGTGTGTGTGTGTGTTGTGTGTGTGTGTTTGTGTGTGTGTGTGTGTGTGTTTTTGTGTGTGTGTGTGTTTTTGTGTGTGTGTTTGTTTTTGTGTGTGTTTGTGTGTGTGTTGTTTTGTGTTTGTGTGTGTGTGTGTTTGTTGTTTGTGTGTGTTTGTTTGTGTGTGTTTTTGTGTGTGTGTGTGTGTGTTTGTGTGTGTGTGTGTTTTTGTGTGTGTTTGTTTTGTGTGTGTTTTTGTGTTTGTTTTTGTGTGTGTGTTTTTGTGTGTTTTGTGTGTGTTTTTGTGTGTTTGTTTGCGTTTTTGTTTTTGTGTGTTTTTGTGTGTGTTTTTATTTTTGTGTGTTTTTGTGTGTGTTTTTGTGTGTGTGTGTTTTTGTGTGTGTGTTTGTTTTTGTGTGTGTGTTTTTGTGTGTGTGTTTGTTTTTGTGTGTGTGTGTTTTTGTGTGTGTGTTTGTTTTTGTGTGTTTTTGTGTTTGTTTTTGTTTTTGTGTGTGTTTGTTTTTGTGTGTTTTTGTGTGTTGTTTGTTTTTGTGTGTGTGTTTTTGTGTGTGTGTTTGTTT